>CM073893.1:112507681-112509666 GCA_037176705.1 Molossus alvarezi | reverse complement strand
CTAACCCTAACCCTAACCCTAACCCTAACCCTAACCCTAACCCTAACCCTAACCCTAACCCTAACCCTAACCCTAACCCTAACCCTAACCCTAACCCTAACCCTAACCCTAACCCTAACCCTAACCCTAACCCTAACCCTAACCCTAACCCTAACCCTAACCCTAACCCTAACCCTAACCCTAACCCTAACCCTAACCCTAACCCTAACCCTAACCCTAACCCTAACCCTAACCCTAACCCTAACCCTAACCCTAACCCTAACCCTAACCCTAACCCTAACCCTAACCCTAACCCTAACCCTAACCCTAACCCTAACCCTAACCCTAACCCTAACCCTAACCCTAACCCTAACCCTAACCCTAACCCTAACCCTAACCCTAACCCTAACCCTAACCCTAACCCTAACCCTAACCCTAACCCTAACCCTAACCCTAACCCTAACCCTAACCCTAACCCTAACCCTAACCCTAACCCTAACCCTAACCCTAACCCTAACCCTAACCCTAACCCTAACCCTAACCCTAACCCTAACCCTAACCCTAACCCTAACCCTAACCCTAACCCTAACCCTAACCCTAACCCTAACCCTAACCCTAACCCTAACCCTAACCCTAACCCTAACCCTAACCCTAACCCTAACCCTAACCCTAACCCTAACCCTAACCCTAACCCTAACCCTAACCCTAACCCTAACCCTAACCCTAACCCTAACCCTAACCCTAACCCTAACCCTAACCCTAACCCTAACCCTAACCCTAACCCTAACCCTAACCCTAACCCTAACCCTAACCCTAACCCTAACCCTAACCCTAACCCTAACCCTAACCCTAACCCTAACCCTAACCCTAACCCTAACCCTAACCCTAACCCTAACCCTAACCCTAACCCTAACCCTAACCCTAACCCTAACCCTAACCCTAACCCTAACCCTAACCCTAACCCTAACCCTAACCCTAACCCTAACCCTAACCCTAACCCTAACCCTAACCCTAACCCTAACCCTAACCCTAACCCTAACCCTAACCCTAACCCTAACCCTAACCCTAACCCTAACCCTAACCCTAACCCTAACCCTAACCCTAACCCTAACCCTAACCCTAACCCTAACCCTAACCCTAACCCTAACCCTAACCCTAACCCTAACCCTAACCCTAACCCTAACCCTAACCCTAACCCTAACCCTAACCCTAACCCTAACCCTAACCCTAACCCTAACCCTAACCCTAACCCTAACCCTAACCCTAACCCTAACCCTAACCCTAACCCTAACCCTAACCCTAACCCTAACCCTAACCCTAACCCTAACCCTAACCCTAACCCTAACCCTAACCCTAACCCTAACCCTAACCCTAACCCTAACCCTAACCCTAACCCTAACCCTAACCCTAACCCTAACCCTAACCCTAACCCTAACCCTAACCCTAACCCTAACCCTAACCCTAACCCTAACCCTAACCCTAACCCTAACCCTAACCCTAACCCTAACCCTAACCCTAACCCTAACCCTAACCCTAACCCTAACCCTAACCCTAACCCTAACCCTAACCCTAACCCTAACCCTAACCCTAACCCTAACCCTAACCCTAACCCTAACCCTAACCCTAACCCTAACCCTAACCCTAACCCTAACCCTAACCCTAACCCTAACCCTAACCCTAACCCTAACCCTAACCCTAACCCTAACCCTAACCCTAACCCTAACCCTAACCCTAACCCTAACCCTAACCCTAACCCTAACCCTAACCCTAACCCTAACCCTAACCCTAACCCTAACCCTAACCCTAACCCTAACCCTAACCCTAACCCTAACCCTAACCCTAACCCTAACCCTAACCCTAACCCTAACCCTAACCCTAACCCTAACCCTAACCCTAACCCTAACCCTAACCCTAACCCTAACCCTAACCCTAACCCTAACCCTAACCCTAACCCTAACCCTAACCCTAACCCTAACCCTAACCCTAACCCTAACCCTAACCCTAAC